>JARHVA010001146.1:2032500-2055000 GCA_037957365.1 Torreya grandis
CACACACACACACACACACACACACACACACACACACACACACACACACACACACACACACACACACACACACACACACACACACACACACACACACACACACACACACACACACACACACCCACACACACACACACACACACACACACACCCACACACACACACACACACACACACACACACAATACAAGAGCTTGTACAAAATCTAAAACATCTAGAAGATGAACAAAATAAAAGGAAAAATCATATGTGATCAACCATATACCCAATAATGAGTATTAACAAAAAAGTGCAATGAAGACAAATCCCAAACAGGTCCCAAAAGAAGAAATAATCAAATAATAGGTCCCATATGTGAACCATCAACACAACCCAAAAAACAAATATCATGAAAATAATTAATAATCCCTTTCTCAAGTGGTTGAGGTCTCTTTTCATAGTCCTCAAGTTCCTTTATCAACACATCAGGTCCCTTGTTAGTTCTAGAGCCTTGATGGTACTCATCCTTCATCTGAGAGAGTAAGTGGATGATCATCAAATATTGAATATGCTACACCATTTTATCCCTATAAATTTGGTTTCATGTATCAATAAATATTTTAAGATTGGAAATGAGAGTGTTCACATTTCTATCAATTAGTTATTCAATACCATTTTGAAAGACTCCCCCATATCCCTCAGTAAGAAGTCCACTAGTAGGATAATAACCTTGTGAGTAACTATTAATAGACAAGGAAACATTGAACTTACCCTTAGTTATAGCTTTAGTTGATTTTACCTACTAAAAACATTGAAGAGAATATTGAATAATTATGAGAAATTCATCATTATTTACATCAACTTCATCCTTACTATCTTGATCTAAGATAAAGTAGCCTATAACTTAGGTTCAAGATCATTAGTCTACTCAAAATAGGCATATTTAATATTATCCCATTCATATTATGAGATGTTAACCTTGGTTACATCTCCATGAAGGGTACTCTAGTCTGATAGAAGGCTCATATTACTCATGTCTAGAAGAAAGTTGGATGTTATCTTCATTGTCGTTGTCCTAAATAATTTCTCTTTCTCAACCTGTGACACCTTCAATTAAAGATAAAATTGCATAGAATAAAGTCTCACAATAATTTTTATGGATAATTTATCAAGTACCATACCTATAAACTAAAAACATCCAAATTAGTTTGCTTCTAAAGAACCCACAAATTTTCAATTAAAAAGACTAACCATAATGTTTGAAAAAATAAATGTGTCTTATCTGTAGGATAAACATATCCAAAAACCAAATTAAACCAATTAATATCATAATAAAATACCTTGGACTAGGAAATTAAATAATTTTTCCAAACAAAAGTGCAAAAGGACAATTAAAAAAGAGACATTCAATACTTTCCACCTCCCCACATAGAGAACAATACAGATTACCAAAACTAGTTTTAGATAAGATTTCATCATTAGTAACCTTATTACAAATAATTAACCACCTAAAACATGACATTTTAGGCTCTATACATGAGGACTAGATGACATCAAATTTTTGCTTCCATCTATAAAAAGGGTCACAAACAACCCATTTGTTATTAAGCCTAAGGTAGATAGTTTTAGTGTAAGAGATCTTATGGTATAAAATTTTAGTTGTAAATTCCTCAAGGGATAGGCCATTCAACCATTTAATGCTCTCCCAAAAATCCTCCTCACCCTCAAAAATGGAAAAAAATATGGTACTATGAAAAGATTTAATAAGTGAATAGGTTCTTATTTGTGCAGAAAGAATATGAAATATGTGTTTAATCTTAGTCCATGATGCCCATCTACCCCAAAATAAGAGATCATTGAAGGTTTTATACCCATTATAATATAAAACATGAGTATAAAAACCCTTATTGAAGGCCAAGGGAAATTTTTTAATTTAAGGTTCCACCATAGAGATATATACCCTTCGCACCTTGGCCCCAATCCACTGTAAATAGGTTTCACCACTAATATATGTTTAATGCTTTCTCAAGATTTATATAATGATTGGAAAATGATAGATCCATCCACTTTAACATAAAAATACCCAACCATAATATCAAATATATGCAATCCATGCTATTTATGTTTACCTTTTGGGAAGCCCCTTACCATATTTTCCTAATCAAGAATTTCTAAGGTTCATTCCCTAAAAGGGCTCTAATGATCCACTTAACATCTAGGGTGATAATTTGGATTCTTAAATCCTTGAGACCTAGTCCACCAATATCTTTAGGTTTACAATAAGCATCCCATGAATGAGCATTAATTTTAACCTTTCAATCAGACCATAATAAGTTTACAATGATATTATGAAGCCTATTAAATTGAGACTTATTGAGTATCCAATAAGAATAATAGTAGATGTTGTAAGAAGAGATAAATTTTTGACAAACTTAAATTCTACCAACCAAGGAGAGCATTTGACTATTACATTCCTAATATAATTAATGACCATCATAGGCATTTAAAATCACATTTATTTGAAATAAGGAGAGAGTGATAAGGGGATACCTAGATATCTGACTAAATACTTAATATTCCAAATCCATCTAAACTCAAACATCTAGTCAGGAGGGTTTTATTTCCACCTAATAATGTAGGACTTGTGGTAAGCAACTCTAGATCTAGAATCAGAGAAATACAAATTAATTCTAAAATTAATTTACTATAAATTATCTTTTTATAAGATATGGAAGAGAATAGTATCATTCACAATCAAAAATTCTCATAGATCATATGATTTGGTTAAATAGATCCCTTTAATAGGGGTCCTAAAGAAACTTCTCAAAGAGAATAATGTAGAGCACCTACTACAATAAAAAAGAGGGAAGGTGATATGGGGTACCCTTTCCTAATGGATAAATCTAGTCTAAGAGATTCAATAAGGGTTCCATTAAATTTAATCATTGTTGAGGCATCTTTAAATGACATATTGACAATTCTACATAGCCTATCCTAGAAATCAAAAGCATGTAAGGTAGTGTTTATGTAGGGCTATTAAATTATATCCTATGCCTTTTCAAATTCAAGAAATATCATCCCAAAATTATGATTAGATTCATGTTCCCATTGCATTCCTTATAATATAGCCAAAATGTTATTAAGAATGGATCTCCCCTCAACAAAACCTATTTGAGTATTGTAAATAATATGTGGAAGCAAGGATGAAGTTCTCCTAGAAATTATCTTAGCCAAGATTTTATGGGAAACATTTAAAAGGGTGATTGGTCTCCAGTTTATAATTTGACATTGATCACTCTATTTAGGAATGAGTTTTAAAACACCCATATTAATTTCAAGTCCAAGAAAGCCAACTTCCATAGACTATTTATACATATCAATACAATCTTTGGCAATCCATTCTTTGTTGCTCTTATAAAATTTAGCTGGGGAACTATCAATATTTGGAGCCTTGTCATTCTTGAGAGTGTAAATGGTAGTCAAGACTTCATCAAGAGAGAAATCACTATCAAGGAAATTAGCTTAATCTAGGGTAACCTTTTTAGGAATGCACTTGGAACAAATTTTCCTATTCAATTAAATCCATTAGCTAGAGACATTTGAAGAAAATAGATTGGAGCAAAATGCAAATAAGGCATTTTTATTTCACTAATATCCTTAGTAATAACACCATCAATATATATATATATATATATATATATATATATATATATATATATATATATATATATATATATATATATATATATATATTGATGGTGTTATTACTAAGGATATTAGTGAAATAAAAATGCCTTATTTGCATTTTGCTCCAAACTATTTTCTTCAAATGTCTCTAGCTAATGGATTTAATTGAATAGGAAAATTTGTTCCAAGTGCATTCCTAAAAAGGTTACCCTAGATTAAGCTAATTTCCTTGATACTGATTTCTCTCTTGATGAAGTCTTGACTACAGAGAAATCACTATCAAGGAAATTAGCTTAATCTAGGGTAACCTTTTTAGGAATGCACTTGGAACAAATTTTCCTATTCAATTAAATCCATTAGCTAGAGACATTTGAAGAAAATAGATTGGAGCAAAATGCAAATAAGGCATTTTTATTTCACTAATATCCTTAGTAATAACACCATCATATATATATATATATATATATATATATATATATATATATATATATATATATATATATATATATATATTACTATGCTTATCTTTGAGTAAGTTGAACAAGTATTTAGTGGCTTCATCACCCCAAATTCAACTAGTTAATTTTAGACCTGATCTAAGCTCCTCTTGCAATATACTATTATGTCATTCTTATGTTATGTTTGAAACCAACCAGATTGTTCAAAAGATAATCATTAGATGGTTCATCCTATAAAGCATTTTAAACTGAAATCAATTTCTCTTGGGAATATATAAATAACTTTATCCTTGTTTTAGCCTTTATTTACCCATACATCTCATAAAACTTCACTTAGATTCACACAACTACTCCAAGTATCAATGCTGGAAGAAAAGTTAATAAATTGGCAATGTTCCATGAAGTTTGAATTACCTATTTGCTCTCTTTATCTTATATATGTGAAACATTTATCTGATACATACCTTTCTAATCAACTTTATTACTATCATCCTCATTTTTAAGAGAGGAAATGATTTCAATGGAGTAGTGATCAGAGATAGTAAATGGAAGAATATTCACCAAGTTACCCTCATAAATCTATTTAAGGTTAAATGAATCCTTGTGTAGGTATAATCTATTCAACTTAGAATAGGCTATTTTATTATTGGTTTGATTATTACACCACATGTACCAAATCCCTTTGCTATAGGATTTAAGTTTTTTAAGGAGGTCCTCAAGCTTATGAATACACTTCAACTTAAACCAAATTAATAGCTCATTACCTTTCCATGAGAGGGTTTCACCACCTAATTTATCCTCTTTCTCTTCAATCATGTTGAAATCATAACCCACAATCCAATAGAGCTCCTTTAGGTGAGAATATATCTAGTTCCAAAGCTTAGTCATCTCTCTATAGTCATTTGGGGAATACACATTATAAATCTAAAAGTATGTTTCTAGTTAGATCAAGTCACCCAAACATCTATTTGACATGGTGAGAAACTATCCTCAATGATAGTGGTATACAACTCTATATTAATGTGGATGGATGCACCACATTTGCCTCTATAGTAGCTAGTTGAGAAGTGAATACAATTTGAACACACAAGATTCAAGACCATATCAATATTAGCACCTACTTAACTTCTTTTAAATTAAATAAAATCAATCTGATCTCTTAAACATATGAATTTTCTAACATTCTAACTTACAATTTTCATGGAATAACAAAAAAGGATTATTTAACCTGACTTCAGAACTTAGAACCCCATTTTATTATTTTACAGCCTATTGAATCACTGATGGATTTTTTTCTTTGTCTTTGAGCTTATTTTTAGAATCTTTAATATTATAAAAATCTCCTTTAAGTCTTTTTCCCTCATCAACACTACCATAAATTTGAAGGTTAGAGCAAGAAATATTAGTTTTAAGCTTCTTTACACCTATTTTAGGTTTTACTAGGGGATTTTACTCACCAATATTTAATAGGGTTAAAGGATATAATTCAAAAAAAAGGAATTCATTTCTCAAAAATCACATTAGGTAGGGTGAAATATCCATGGATTCAACATTCTCAATAGTAGGCCCATCTTCAAGGATAGATAAAGAGCCAGGGTAGAGATATCTATAATTTATGGTGTAATAAGAATAACAAAATACTTATCAAATGGTCTTTGATAAATATATAATTTGATATTTAATGAAACATCCTTATGAAAAAATTCCTAAGAAAGAACCAAGGATTCAAAGAGGAGGGGCAAGATTAATTGTAATGACAACCATACTTTCAAGGGGAGGGTCCAAATGATGGTGAGGGGAGGGTCTTAGGAGGGGGGAACAAGCACATCATCCCTATTTAACACAAAGGGAATATTCAAATCATTCCATGAGGAATTTAACTATCTTTGTTTATCATATTCATATTGCAAATTTTACATCATCATAATACTAGCATTGGTTAGGCTCCAAAAACAATCAACATCCACCTCTAAATTTTGAGGAGAAATTTTCATTTCATTTTTCACGTTGTTATATGTTTTTTTAACATGGGATGTTTTTTTTGGTGTCCATATTTTTACAAAAGAAACAAGCGTACAACTACCTAACCCATTAATTGAATAATAAAGGGCTAGTCTTTATTTCAAAAATTAGGGTTTCTCTAGAGACTTCAAAAGGCTCCAAAGAGTTTAAAATACTCACATGCATGTGGTTTAAATACATTATATTATATTTTAAACTTAGCAATTTACCCAAGTGGTTGATATATTTAGGGATAAAATTACATATTTGAATCAAGACATTCTCAATATCAATCATATTAAGAATGTTTTATAGACAACATCTTTGTAGTCCAAGTTTGAGTTCTAAGGAATGGCCCTAAACATATATTGGACAACATTACATATAGGTTTACTAATATCCCTCATTTTCATATTAGAATTCTTAAAAATCACCTTGAAAACATTTTTTGTATCATTTTTCAAAAACTAACAAACATACCCATCTTTTTCCCCCAAACTATGTTCAAATAATTATTAAATAAATTCTCGGAAATGATAAAATCTCTATTCAAACAAACAAAGAATATCCCAATATTATTAATTATAAATTATTCCAACTGCAAATCTTTTTCCATAACTTTTTTGGGAGATAAGGTTAGGATTTTTTAGGAGGGAGGGTGACTTACTGATTTGTTTATTATTCTTTCTATCACCTCCACCTTCTTTCATAATGAATTCATCAAAATTGAACATAGATTATTCCAATATTTTGGGGTTATTTTCCACATGCAAGACTACATTAAGTAATTTTTTCCCCTTCTGCTGCACACAACTTTATAAAAAATCCAAGATCAAATGATAATTTTAATGAGAGTAATTTTTACCAACATTTTTATCATATCTGACTTCAATGACTCCTTATTATCTCAAATAATTCAACATTTGGTTACTAACTTCTCTACTATACTTTATTATTCTTGGGATGGTGATTTTCTATGATAGTAGGGTTAACTAGTGCTTACCCAGAGCATATATATTTAACAAGTTGTATTCTATGAAATCCATGCTTCTCTATCCGTAGGGTACTCTAATTTTCTCAAAACTTATGAACGAGCATGATTCAACTTCAATTAGAAGGGAATGAAAAAGGCAATGTGATACCTACCAATACAACAAGGGTGAAACCAAACTCATCCCTAAGTTTATCTAACCTTTTCCCATCCCTACCATGATTTGGATAGATATTTCTATGTATTTCATTAACGTCCTCCATAAATCTAGAGGGAAAATAGTGATCTTAGTTGTGGTTGATCACCTCTTTAAATATAGTCATTTTATGCCCTCAACCATCCCTATACTACCTCTGCAATCACACAAATTTTATTGGACCAAAATTTCCATCTTCATTGCATTCTTTCATCCATTTTCTTAGATCGTGATGCACCCTTCACCAACCATTTTTGGATAGAACTATTTTGACACACTAGTACCCAACTAAAGATGAGTTTTGGGTATCATCCATAAACAAATGGCCAAAATAAAATTTTCAACAAATGCTTGGAAAATTTCCTTCATTTTTTCACCTCACAAAAATAATATCAATGGGAAAAATGGTTCCCCCTCACCAAATGGTGGTACAATACCTCCTACCACACTTCAACTAAAATGACTCCATATGAAGCAGTCTATGGTAAAATAACACCAATGATCCTTCCATAAATCCCTAATAGTTCATTAGTTCAAGTGGTCAACATGATTCTCCAAACCCAAGATCAAATCCTCAACACCCTATGAGATAATGTTCATATGGCATAAAATCAAATGAAACAACAGGTTGATCAACACCATTTTGAGCACACTTTTCAAGTAGGTGATATGGTTTTTCTTCACCTACAAACATATAATAAACCCTCCATAAAAATCAAAGGGAATAATAAGTTGACTCCCAAGTTCTATGGGCTCTAGAATATTGGGTTGGTTGCTTGTAATTTGGATCTCACACCTTCTTCCTGAGTTCACCCAGTATGTCATGTCTCTTGTCTGAAAACATTATTGGCACAAACATTAGAGTGCAGACTATTTTTCTAGATCTTAATAATTAAGGATCCATCCTTCTTTATTTGGAGGCAATCTTAGATAGTCACACATTCCAACTTCACTTCCACTCCATCATTGAGGTTTTAATTAAGTGGCACAAAATGCAACCAGAGGATGCCACATGGGAACCACTATTTTAGATTCAACACCAATTCCCACATCTAAAGCTTTGAGGACAAATATTTTTCTAAGAGGGAGGGGATGTTAGGAACTTATGCTAGCCCTTCTCTTTACCTTGTTAGTATTATAGTTACTATGGATTCATATGCTTTGTAAGTCATCACGTGAGCATTTTGTTTTATCCCACATTCATGGGAAGTAGTAGTTGCTTAGATTAGACTTAGTGTATAAGTGTTGAGGCTAATGAAGGCATCCACAAATTTATGATATTGAGATTTCTCAAAGGAGGTTTCCCCCTTGAAGAGGCCAATGATTTTGTAATTCAGTGATTGTAATTTAGTTCTGTTTATTTGAGTTAATATATTGCTAATTTTCATAGTTTATTTCATGTATTTGCAATTATCTGCTAACTTGTTTAGAAAGGATCCTCTCATAAAATCCTTGGAGTGAAGAAATATCTAAGGATGAAAACCCTCTAAGGTTTATTGGTTTTAGTGGTGCAAGATCCTCCCTAGCTAGCGTTAGTGGTTTCAATAATAAATTACATTTGGAGCTTTATTAGAGTTTGTAATAAGTGTTGCAATTTGGTGTTTTAATTTATATGAAAATAGTTTAATTTTAATATTTCTATGTTATATGTATTTCATCAATTATTGAATGAATTTCATACTTGAGTTTTATCCATTTTTAGATATTATGTTGTATGGTTATGTCAATTTGTAGGCTATTCCAAATATTATATTAAAAAAATTACATTAATTATCCTTAAGGGATATTATATTCTAGTAGGATATTTTTGTAAAAAAAATGAATTTTATCTTATTTTTTATGTCTAAGTTTTGATATACACACTAGGCACCTCTCATCATCTACTACACAACTTATTTTACATAAAAACAAGGTAAGTGACATTATGTATGAATAGTTTATTTACTTTCACTTATTTTCTACTTTGTACTACATTTAGATATCTTAGTTTTTATGTTGTTATGTTCTTTCCTGAAGTACTATCCCATGTTACACTTTGGTGACATGTGATGAGATTTGGGTGGGGCACACGTATACACATAATATTTTTAAACTTGATCATTTAGTGACACTTTCTCTCTTTCAACAACCTATCAATTTTCAATCTCCATGAGTGTATTCCTTTAAGGGTGCACTAAGATAGGGATGGGCAAGTCATGGTGCTTTGCGATAGATAATATTTATTATTTATTAGCGCTACATCCATTCTAATTTCCTTATATTTTATTCCTTAAGTTATCTCCTTCCATATTGCATCCTCTAACTATATCAAGAACCATAATTTCCTAATATGTTAGCTTATTAGATGTAATTTTATCTATCATTTATCTCTTCCCAACTACATCGATAAAATTAATGCAATTTTAAATGTTACAACAAAGTCTCCACAACTAAATTATATTTTCCAACCTAGTTCATGGTTATTTATCCTATTTAGAACTAATCGAGTTGGCATGTAACACCATATTAATCTTCAAAATGGATTACAATAATATGTCACTATAAATACAAGTTACTATTTCATTCAAATGGAGAGGAACATTCATTTTCACATTTTTATTTCTCATACTTTTGCCCTAAGTTTACATTTAGAGGTGTTATTTCTTAGATAATGTCTTAAAGAAAATCTTGTCTTGTGGAGTCTTGGATTCAATAGGAGGAGTCATTTTATCCTAGAGCTTGATTCAACCTTTCAAATCCTTAAAATCAAAAAAATATCTTACAAAGCACCATTGGCCAAGGGATAGATTGAGGATCGATAGGTCTTGTTCAAGGTAAGTATATTATAACCCTAATTATTTCATTTGATAGATAGAAGTTTCATAATTTCTTAGTTATGAATATATATCTCCTTGTTTAAATATTATCTACACTTATACTTAGTATGGATATAGGGTTGCTTGAACTTGCCATTTATTTACCTTAAGTGACCTATGCCTCCATTTTCATACCATGGTTTCTTTCCCATTTTGATATGTTTCTAACCCTTCCCTTTACTTACATTGATTTATTGTGATATTATATTACTTACAAAATAGATACCTAGTTAAAGTTATTTCATGGTGTTGATTGCCTAGAGGATTTAGAATCCTTTCTCTTAACATTATGTTGTAAGTGTTCCTCTTGTTAGGTTTTTGAATCCATTTGTTCATATATATTTTTATTAAATATCTATAAGCTCTCTTTGATTTAACTTATCCAAGTCCAAATATTTAAATAACATAGTTGTAGGTCAATCTTAGCTGATTGCATATAATGTTCACATGATATCACCTAGCTAATGATCATGGGTTTCAAATGTTAATATCTCATATGGATTCATAGGTGTGGTCACATATACATGTAAATAGGTTCCTTACATTTCTTTCTATGACCATAAGATTATAACATGTGATTACAATAATGGACCTTTATTCATACAAGCTTTCATTGATTCACATTTTAAGTTGACAATGAATTAATGTCACTTCTTGTCCACTGAGCATAGGGGATGAGATAACATGGCAACATTCAACAAAGGAAATTTTCAAATTGGTTAAGGGAGGGAATTTAATCAAAAGTAGGAAACAAGGGTTCCTCAAGTAGATTTTAAGGGGGAAGTAGTACAAAATAAGTACAAATCAAATAGAAAATAAGGTGGGTTTAGTTTTAAATGGGAGGAATATGAATTTGATCAAAATGGGTTTGTCAAGGAATATCTAGAGATGGAATTGGATTCCAAGGATCCACATGAGGGAAATACATGGTTAGGATCCACATGAGGGATTTTATTTTAGATGTGTGAAGGAGCACATTTTCCTAGCCAAGGGTATTCATTGTGCTAAGTGGGATGAAGGATGATCAATTAGGGAAGAACAAGGATATTAATGCCAAGATTGTGAATTAGGTTATCATCATTTCCCCTTTTTGAGTTATTCAAACATTGAGACTAGAATGGTTTTATTTAGAAAAATTAATAAAATAGGTGGTGTTCCTAACTATGTTGAACCAATGTCTTGAGAGGATGTTAAGAATAATCCCATGGTTTAGAACATCCTAACCAAAGGTGGGCTTACTTTATTTATGAATGAATAGTGGGCCATGACCCCATTTTGTTAGTAAATTTTTCCACATTTGAAAGAAGAAAGTTATGAGAATGTGTAGGGTTATGATAAATGTGTTAGAGGAAAGTATCAAAAAATCTAATAAAATGGAATCCAAGGGCCTCAAGATTTTTAAGTACAAAAGGAGGAAATTTGAGCTATTTAAATTTTGTTACAATTCTATGGAAGAATCCATAAAATTTAGATAAAGGTTCTTAAGGGAAGATTTACCTTTAAAATGTCATGAGATACACTTGAAGTTGATGAGGTATTTGAATCTAGAAGGTAAGATATCCTTCATGCACTTGTATCATTTCATCTTGGTGAATCAATTCAAAAACAAGTATGAGATGAGCTTACCATTTTATATATTGAGATCCTTAGAGACCACAATAGAGGCTATCCAAAATGATAGTTCTATTATTATCATTCACCAGTCCATAATCTTATTGCTTGTGATGGAGGCTCTTCCTTTGATGGACAAATGTCTTAGGTTTATAGTCAAAGGAATATCTAAGGAATCATAAAGTTTCAATCTTGTAGAGGAGACAATAATCTTATAGGATGATTATAAGGAATCTAAGTCAACCTTCACCTAGACTTTAAAAATGAAATGAGTTGATGGATCCTAAAAGGGGAAAGCACATTTTTATTTTTGATTATGATGAAAGGGGTGGTTAGGAGTTGAAGGAGGTGAATAATCCCATGGAGAACCTTCCCCCTACTATTTTCATGGAGGATGTATAAGGGAGAAAGGAAGATATATTATGAGGGCTAGAGATGGAACATGAAAATGTGGGCTCTAGGGATTCACTAAATAAAAATATGAAGGCCATCGAGAGGAGTCTGATTAGTCAAGTGGGAGAGTTGAAAAAGCTAAAAAATAAATCAATGTGTTTAGACAAGCCATTCTAGTCCTTTTTAAATTGGTATAAGGGAGAGTGATGTAGGAGAATATTCATGATTTGAATGGGTTTTTTATGTTCTTAGTTAAGTCTTAGAGAGTCTAGGTGTGTTAGATTGATTTCTCTTTAATTTGTGATATTTAAATTTTAAATTTTTAACTATGTTTTCCATAAGCATGTAATAAGGCCTAATATGTCCAAAGGCCTAGATTATATGAATTTAACCTAAATTGGTTTTAATATCATATTTCATATGATTTTAAGTCATTTGGGTGAGAACTAATATGGTGAAGATTTTATTTTTTTGGAAAAAGTGGTTAACTCTATTTTTGGAGTTTGTTGCATGAGTCTAGAATAGAGATTTGGTGTCTATATTGAGGTTTTTTAAATTTATTGGAGTGATTAATTAGATACAAGGAGATGTAATATGGTGGTTTTAATGTGAAATTAAGATATGATACGTTAAAGGACATTTTTATATGTTTTGTTGATACTCTTATGATGACTATGTTGATGGCCCAAACATGGTAGTGAGGGGAAGTTTGATAGTTAATACCTAGAGGCTTATTATCATTACTATAAGTGATCAAATATTTAGATAAGGAAAAAACAAGCCCAATGAAATTTATTTAAGGTCTTGACACTTTATGGTTTGCCTTGTAGCTTCTTTTATTTATAGACTAGGCCCTAACGAAGGTTTCCTATTTCTATAAATTTGTACGGTGAAAATTATTAATTATTTGAAATAATTTATTTCTCCATGTATGAATCCAATTTACAAATTTTCAAGGTCAAACTCAATGGGTAAGGGCATTTTTTAATTCAAACTTGTTTCTAGCCCTTGTATGTACATAAATTCTGAGACAGAGTTCATAAATGGTGATTTAAGGACAAGGAATGAGTAGATAATGGTTTAGATAGTTTTTTTAGGTAATTTTATATTTATCATGTGGTTTTTGAGCTTTAGATCATACTTTAACTCTTTGAAACTTCCTAAATAGGGTATTTTAGAGTCATAATTAGGCCTGACATAATCTACAGTAGGGCTAGTTTATACAAAGCAACCCTAGAAGAATTTGGGATATGTTGTATAAATCCCTAATGGGTATCCAAATCCTATTTAATTTTTATGTTATGATGAATCTAAGAGAATTTATGTTTGAAAAATAGGGTCAACAAGGCTACAATCCCATGAATCCATGTACAAAGCAAAAGAGCTCTTATGGCTTGGGGTGTGGTTTTTTATCATTAAAAGGTATCTATGTAAGTGTAAATAGTATAGATAGAATGTATTTAAGGTATCTAGGTTGTTACTTATTTATTTTGAGTCTTTCTACACAATTCTTTATTGAGACCCAAGTCTTATTGCTTATGTATTGTCAAGTGCAACATACCAAACATGAGACCTCTTGTTGAACAAAGTTATTAAGTTATTCCAATAGTCTTGAAGGTGTATTTATATGATCTTATGGTGATACCAATTTTGGTATCATATCCAAGGGATTTTGAACAATCCAAGCTCTAAGAAAGAGAAGGAAAGTGATTTGTAAGAGAGAAGCAAAGTTTCAAGATGGCTATGAGAGTGATGAATAAAGGCAGAGCTGGTAGAAGGAGACTAGAAGGATAGATGCTAATAATAGAATAATTTAGGAACCTAAAAGCTAGGTTACAAGACCTAGAGATGGATCAAAGGAGAGGTGTTAACATGGGTGAAGTCAGTGAAGGAGAAAAAGAGCCACCAGAGGATGAATGAGTGGTAAAAGATGATACAACTGAAGAGAGGCTAATTAGATCCATTATAAAGGTGAATTCAAAGCCAAAGATGGAGGTTCCAATGTATAAAGGAAACTTGAATTTGGAATAATTTATTGATTGGATCAGTGCATTAGACAAGTACTTTGAATATGAAGGAATAACAAAAGATGACAAAAAAGTTAAGTATGCCATGACCGGATTGAAGAGCCATGCACCCCTATGGTGGGATGGAGTGAAAGAAGAAAAGAGGAAGAAATTAAAGATAAAGATTAGGATCTGGGATATAATGGTATAAAAAATGAAAGGTAAATTCATTCCCTTAAATTATCAAGCAAATCTTTTCAAGCAATTGCAAAATTTGAAACAAAATGACATGTTTGTAAATGAATACACTGAAGAGTTCTATAGGCTAACCATAATATCATGCCATATTGAGGATGATATAGAGAAGGTATCAAGGTATAATAATGTTTTGAAGTTTGTCATCCAAGATGAGACTAGCCTTCTCACACCCAGAACAATTGAAGAGGCATACCAATTTGCTTTGAAAGTTGAGGAGAAGATTGCGAGGAAAAAAATTCCTTATCAAGAGGAAGGGGAAGATCCATCAGGGGTAGAGGATCACAAAGAGGTAGAAGATAGATGAAAACATCTCAATAAGAGCCAACAGCTCACAAATCTCAAGAGGTATCTATACACCAAGAGGAAGAAGGCCATACCAAGAATATCAAAGAAGAAGAGGAAGATTCATGGGAAAATGCTTCAAGTGCAACAAATATGTAGGACATAGAGCATATGAGTGTCCATATAACCCTTATACCATCCATGAAAGAGGTGTACACATGACCCAAGGTGAAGAGGAATTTTAAGGACCAACAACAACTCATGAAGATATTCTAGATGAAGGCAAGTCTCTTTTAATGAAAGGAATCTTGTTGAAGCCTAATAAGAAAATTGTGGAACCACCACAAAGTAAAAAAATTTTTAGGACTACATGTAAGAGTAAATTAAAGTGATGCAAGGTCATCATAGATAGTGGGAGTATAGACAATCTTGTGTCAACTGAGATGGTGGAAAAATTAGGTTTGAATAAGGAGGTGCATCTTACACCTTATCAAGTCTCTTGGCTGCAAAAAGGACACAAACTCTTGGTAAGTGAACAATGTAAAGTGGATTTTTAGATAGGAACATATAGATATCAGATTTTATATACTCACACCATTGAAATAAGTGGCTGATATTTCTTTAGGACATAATTATAAAGTGTTGATCATGAATGGTAATGAGTTTTTACATCAAATGAAGAAGGAAGAGGTAAACTTTGATGTGATTGGTAAGCCAAGAAGTGTAGTCACTAGTACTAATTTGATTGATTTGCCTCTAAAGATATAAGATATGTTGAAGGATTACATTGATATTGTGGTAGATGATTTTACTAATGATTTACCACCATTGAGAAACATCAGCCATCACATAGACTTGATTCAAGGAGCAAATCTTCCAAACAAGGTTGCATATAGGTTGACACCAAAGGAAAATGAAGAGATCAAGAAACAAGTCCAAGAATTTTTGAAAAAAGGATTGGTAAGAGAGTCTAAGTCCTTGTGATATTCCCATAGTTTTGAGTCCCAAGAAGGATGGGAGTTGGAGAATGTATATAGACTCCAAACCAATCAACAAGATAACTATCAGGAATAGATTCCCATTGCCTAGAATTGATTATTTACTTGATTGTTTGAGTGGAGATGCATATTTTTCCAAAATAGACTTGAAAATTGGATACCATCAGATTAGGATAAGAGAAGGGGATGAATCGAAAACAACCTTCAAGACCAATGATGGACTCTATGAGTGGTTAGTTATGCCATTTGGGCTAACCAATACACCAAGTGCGTTCATGAGGCTGATGAATGAAGTTATTAAGGATTTAATTGGTAAGTTTGTGATATTATATTTGGATTATATTTTGGTTTTTATTCAAACTAAATAAGATCATTTGAAACATTTAAGGATGGTATTGGGTAAGCTACATGAATAAAAATTGCTAATCAATGTGAAAAAGTGTAATTTCTTGAGGGCATAATTGATCTACTTGGGATTTGTGATTTATAAATAAGGATTTAAGATGGATAAGGAGAATATAAAATCCATACTTTAGTGGCCTACACCCAAGATCACTTTTGAGGTAAGAATCTTTCATGGTTTGGCTAGCTTCTATAGGAAATTCATAAGGAATTTTAGTGGAATTGTTACTCCAATGATAGACACAATCAAGGGTGATAAGAGAAGATTTTTTTGGACTAAGGATACTGATAATATTTTTATATTATTGAAAAATAAGGTACCTAAAGAAACAATCTTAACTTTTCCTAATTTTAATAAACTATTTCAAGTGGAATGCGATGCTAGTGGGACTGCCATAGGTGCTATCTTAAGTCAAGATGGGAAAGCTATAGCATATTTTAGTGAGAAACTAAGTGATGCTAATAAAATTTACTCAAATTATGATCAATATTTATATGCTCTTGTATAAGCCTTGAATAAATGGAGGCACTATCTTTTGCCTAAAGAGTTTGTTTTGTTCACTAACAATTATGATTTGTAGTTCATTAGCAATCAAAATAAGTTGAGTAAAAATCATGTTAAATAGATTCAATTTTTTCAAAGTTTCACATTCACTAATAAAAACAATAAGGGAAAATATAACAAGGTTGTATATGCTCTATGTATGAGGAATATGATCATGTAGGAATCTCAAGTAAGCATCTTGGGATTTGAAGATTTGAAGGAGATGTATAAAGAAGATATAGACTTCAAGGAACCATATAAAGCTTGCATGAATCCAATAGGGGATGATAGGATTATTTGGATAGAATTCATGAACCAAGAATGTCTATTATTCAAAGGTATCCAAATTTTCATACCCAAGAGTTTTATGAGAGAGATTGTGTTGAAGGAGAAACATAGTGGCAGCTTAGCAGGACATTCTAGGTAGAATAAGACACTAGCACAATTGAGTGCTCATTATTATTGGCTAGGTATGGGTGTTTATTTCAATAATTTTTTTATAGATGAAAAGTATGCCAACATTCCAAGGGAAGTAGTCAAAATGTAGGTTTGTACTAGCTATTACCCATTCCCAATAGGCTTTGCGATTTAGTAAATATGGATTTTGTACTTGGTTTGACAGGAAATATAAAAGGTCATGATTCTATATTTGTAGTGGTTGATAGGTTCTAAAAAATTCCTCACTTCATTCCATGTTCAAAAACAAGTGATGCTACTAACATAGCCAATCTATTATTTCAATAAATTATGAGATTGCATGTGCTCTTTAGGAGCATTATTTCAGACAAAGACACTAAGTTTATTGGGAACTTTTGGAAGACCATATGGAAGAAATTGGGCACACATTTAAGCTTTAGATTAGCCTAACATCCAAAAATTTATATCCAAACTAAAGTTGTCAATAGGAACCTTGGTAACATCTTGGGGAGTTTGGTAAGTATGTAACCAAAATAGTGGGATCTTGTACTTGCACAAGCTGAGTTTGCCTATAATGATTATCTTAATAGGAGTATAATAATGAGCCCATTTCAAATATTTTATGGGATACACCCTATAGGTGTATATGAATTGAGTAATCTAGGAAAAATGGAAGGAAGAAGTGCTGATGTAAAAGAGTTTTCCAATACAATGTAAAATTTTCGAGAACAAGTGAAAAGGAAACTTGAAGAAATCACCATAAATTACAAGCAAACTACAGATTATAAGAGGAGAGAAGTCATTTTTAGTATTGGAGACCTTGTTTTTACCCACCTTAGAAAGGAAATATTCCCTAAGAGAGAGTAAAACAAGCTGAAAGTGAAGAAAATTGGTCCATGCAAGGTAGTAAGGAAGTTTTCAAATAATGCATATGAGATAGAATTGCCAAAAGGGATTGGAATCTCTCCAATATTCAATGTTATAGATCTATATCCCTATAAAGGTGAATAACAACTAGATGAAGAGATTGAAACAAGGGCTAATGAGGCTATCCAATGGGAACAACAATTGCTAAAGGAAGTACCATGGGAGATTGAGAGTATTTTAGACAATAAAGTGGTCAAGAAAATAAGATATAAAGAATATTTATAGTACCCAACCAAGTTTAATAACTTACCAGCTGAAGATGCAACATGGTTGACTATGAATGACATCCTTAAGCTAGGCACAAGCATGGAAGAGTTAATCGAGGACAACAAAAAATGAGGAATGCTTATTTTTCTCCTTGGAAGAATGATATATGAGTATCTTCATGATTTGAATTTTTTTTTAATGTTCTTGGTTAATTCTTAGAGAGTCTAGGTGTGTTAGATTGATTTCCCTCCAATTTGTGATATTCAAATTTTCAAAATTTCAACTATATTTTCCATAAGCATGTAATAAGGCCTAATATGTCCAAAGACCAAGATTATGTGGATTTCACCTAAATTGGTTTGAATATCATATTTCATATTATTTGAGGTTATTTGGGCAAGATATAGTATGGTTGAGATCCTATTTGTTTGGAAAAAGTGGTTAACTCCATTTTTGGAGTTTGTTGCATGAGTCTAAAATAGAGATTTGGTGTCTAAGTTGAGGTTTTTTCTATTTATTGGAGTGATTAATTCAACCCAAGGAGACGTAATATGGTGGTTTAAATGTGTAATGAATATATGATGTAGTGAAGGAAATTTTGATATGTTTTGTTGATACTTTTCTGATGACTATGTGGATGGACCAGACAGGGCAGTGAGAGGAAGTTTGGTAGTTAATATCTAGAGGGTTATACTCATTACTATAAGTGATCAAATATTTAGATAAGGTAGAAACAATCCTTAATGAAATTTATTTAAGGTCTTGACACTTTATGGTTTGCCCTATAGCTTCTTTTGTTTGCATATTAGACCCTAATTAGGGTTTCCTATTTCTATAAATTTGTAAGATGAAAATTATTAATTATTTGAAATATTTTAAATTTTCAAGGTCAAACTCAATGGGTAAGGTAATTTTCTAATTCAAACTTGTTTTTAGCCCTTGTATGTACATAAATTCTGAGACAGAGTGCATAAATGGTGATTTAAGGACAAGGAATGAGTAGATAATGGTTTAGATAGTATTATTTGGTCATTTTATATTGATCATGTGGTTTTTGAGCTTTATCTCATCCTTTAACTCTCTATAACTTCCTAAATAGGGTATTTTAGAGTCCTAATTAGGCATGACATAGTCTACAGTGGGACTAATCTGTACAAAGCAACCCTAGGAGAATTTGGGATAGGTTGTATAAATACTTAATGGGTATCCATATACCATTTAATTTTTATGTTATTATTAATCTAAGAGAAGTTATGTTTGAAAAAAAGGGTCAATAGGGCTACAAGCCCATGTACAAAGCAAAGGAGGTCTTATGGCCTGGGGTGTGGTTTTTGATCATTCAAAGGTATCTATATATGTGTAAATAGTCTAGATAGAATGTATTTAGGATGTCTAGGTTAGTACTTATTGATTTTGATTCTTTTTACATAATTCTTTATTGAGACCCAAGTCTTATTGCTTATGTATTGTCAAGTGCAACATACCAGTCATGAGACCTCTTGTTGAATAAAGTTGCTAAGTCAGTCTAGTAGTCTTGAAGGTGTATTTATATGGTCTTAGGGTGACACCAGAGAGAGATGTTTGTAAATATCCTAAAGCAATGTTGGATACAAATATTATGTAGAGATGACTACAAGGATCAATCTCAATAGAAGTAATCTTAGAGGATTAAAAATAACAAGGCATGTTCCAAGATGAAATCCACTCAGGATAAATTATGGATGCTACTTGAATGCTTGGAGGGGATTGCAACCATGGAAGGCCTGACCAAAATAACTAGAGGCAATATTAAGAAGGGGAGGATAACAATGAAATGAAGGTATAACTCCCTTGTGAGATTTTTCTTAATTTTATTCCTATCTAATTAGCTAGGTAGTTTCCATGTTATGTATTTTTTGTGTTTTCCTTATTGTTTCTTTGTTATTTCCTTGCTTGTTCTGGAAGGATTTTTATTGATTCCTAGGGAGGTAAACTCTTGTTTAATCCTATAATATGTCTCTAATTTCTTTCTTTATATTTTTTTAATGGATTTAGGTCCTTAAAATGGACTTTTGCCTTATCTAAAAAACATTTGAAGTTAAAAAAATGTATTATAGTTGACAATGGTTCAAGATTAAACATATGCATAATTCAATTTCTTAAATTAGTAGACGATACACTCAAATTGATCTAAATGGTATAATCACCATTATTAAAGTTTTTGATAGTATTACATGAATATATGTTAGGTATATCAAATTACTTGTCACCATGGGTACTAATATTTTTTTAGTTAGTTTCATGAATTTTTAGATAATGAGACATATCATCTATTACTTAGATACCCTTGTTTTAATCAAATAAGATAAATTCCATCCACATTACATCATTATATAAATTTGGTGAAAAATAACAAAGTAGATTAATAATTGAGGCATAGATTATGAGTCACTCATATGAAAACAACATGATGTATTATCCAAAGTGTTACCTTAAAATCAAATTATACAAACTCGAGTGAAAATATCTAGATTTCAAGAAATTACCCATACATGCACTAAGCTAGTATTATCATAACCTATCACATTTGTTCAAGCTAAAATAATTAGTAAGGTTTTGAAATAATAAATGATAATATCTTTAAAAAATAACATTAAAGAATAAATAAATGAATGGACAAAAAGGTAGGATATTACCTCAAAAGTAAGCCAAACCATAATATGTGAGACACAAAGTGTTAAGAGGGGAAACCAAATCAACAATATAAAATCGCACATGAATTAATAAGGAAGGATTAAAATAATATTATAAACATTAAAATCTCTATGACGAGATTATAAGAAATAATATAATAGAAAATAAGAAGCTTCAAGTTGAGAAGAATATGTATAAAAGAGAGGAGAGATATCTTTAATAGAGTGAGGAAGCCAAAAAGAGTTGCAAAAAAAATCAATCATAATCTTGTCCAACCTTCTTAGTGAGTGTTTATTATCAATGAGCCCCATGAGATGAGGAGGAAGTGTTCTAGAGCATTAAAGGAGTTATATATGGCACATAACTCCAAGATTCCCTTCAAAATGGAAAAAAAAAAGGTGTAACACCTCACATATTCCCTTAACATATAAAATACATGGGAATAAACCTACACACACTAAAATTAACTTAATATAATTAAATTAACCCAAATAAAAATTAATCCCCAACATTCCCCCTAAGCTTTATTTTGGGGCTACAAAAGAAAACAAAACCTTAAACATAAAAGTGAGGTGATATTACATAATAATCCCCATTCATGACAACTTCCTTCAAGAGGAATAATATAATATTATAATTATTTGAGAAAATAAAAAAGAAGAGTATATATGTCATCAATAATATTTCAAATTTGGAGGTGAGATAATTGACAAACTCCCAATAATACTTATCGAAAAAGGTGGTCAATCCTCTTTGGAATAAATACCAACAAAAAGGAGATAATAATAAATGATCCATAATAACTGTCAAAACACAAAAACTTACACTAATCTTTGGTTAAGTAAATATAATGAAAAATATGCATCAAAAATATGATCTAGATACATTTAATGTATTAAATGTATATCTAACAAGACATAAGGAATAAGAGACATCTTATATAATAAAATACATAAAGTGTTAATTCTATTTTGGATAGTGCATGGTCAAAATAAGTTTTTTTTTTTTAAATAATCTATATACAAATCCTACCTTCAAAATATTTAAGAATCACACCACTATGGGTCAAAGGTAATAAAATATTATTTAAAATGAGTTCTCATCGAATGAATAGCTAAAAAACAAATGCATTTTTTATTGACAGCTTAGAATAAAGAAGTAAGCACAAGCATGGAAAACATGAAGTTTTAAACTTATCAAAAGGATCCAAATAAACAATAATGGAGGATAAATATATCAAAATTTGATAATTTGATATTAAAAAAACATTTGAAAATATGTGTTTCTGTTTGAATTGGTTTTAAATATTAATATGTGTGATTCATGACTAATATCAATGAAAGAAAAGTATTAAAAAAGTAAATGATTATGATAAATAATGAAATACACATAAAAACCCTTTCAAGGGTTAGATCCCTTGCAAATAAGATGTGTCAAAAAATCTCTTGCTTCTCCACCCAAGCACTTGAACATACTCAAAGTTTAACGTTAAAAATTATGCTATGATACCATGAAATAATAAATGACAAAATATTTATAAATTAATATTGAAGCATAAAAAAATGAATGCATGAAAGGGTAATATATTGCCTCCAAAATAAGCCAAACTATAAAA